>CM039088.1:46870356-46912605 GCA_022113865.1 Chimonanthus praecox | reverse complement strand
CAAATTTAACTCTTTCCCGAAAATATTTTAAATAATTAAAACTCTCTTTCGGGCGATAGTTAAATATCATTTTCTGAAAAATAAATTCATTTTAAACTTAGAATGCAAATCATTCAATAAGGAGAGTATTATCAATCAATGACAAATCACCAAATCACGCCAATTATGAAATTTACACACCCAACGGTAAAATTACCAAAATACCCCTCCCGCTCGACGGGCTGGATCACTGAGCTCACGGGCTCGGATTGGGCCTCGCTTGGGCTTTCCTCAAAGCCCTGACCGAAAACTTCGAGATCAACCGATTAAATACGGAAATTTAGCTAAAACACGTCTAATCCGGGGCAGGGTATTACAATATAAGATATTTTGGGAGCCCTTCTCTACATTTGCACTATGATGCAGACCTAAGGTCGAATAAGTAAAATTCACCAGTATGTCGCAATTTTAGAGTGCAAGATGTTTTAGATCTATGACGTATGAGAATCCATGCAGCCAATCTCGGTTTGTGAAAGGATTCTGCCTTGATTAGGGATTCGTTAAACATATCCAAAAAAACAATACAAGAGTCCGGGAATTCAACTATAACTAATGGATTTTAGATTAAGGTCCCCTTTAATCCACTTGATTTAAAGATGCGGAAGCGACTGATTAAAAAAGAGATTAAAAAGAAAAACAAATATAATCTTAATCTAAAAACCAGAAATTATAGACGAATTATAAGCACCAAGACTTACTTGTAAAGATAGAACAATTCTGCCGAAGCCTGGTGTGCACTATACTTCAAGAGTCTTTGTTCCAAAAATTCAAAGTATATTGAAATTCGAACATTAAAAGGCAATTTATAGGAGAAAATATGCTAAATGCCCTCCCTATCCCTGCCTCAGTCGACTACACCAAAGATGGAATTATTCCCTTTAAAAAATCCTAGAAATATGCAAGGATCCTGCCTCATGTGGGAGTGATCCTGTCTACAATTAATAACCAATGAAAACACACCATTTTGTCACCATGGACAAATGGATGGACAAGATCTTATTCAAAGAAACACACATAAATAAATCAAGGGTCACCATTTAGACACCTTACTTTTCTTTTAAAAGACTTCATTTTAAAATTTTGTGTGGAAATTACCATTTTGCCCCTTATTTTTTACAGAACAATTCCTCTACACAAAACTGAGGGACAAAATAGTAATTTCATATAAAATTTTGAAATGAGATGTCTCTTAAAAGAAAAGTGAAGTGTCTAAATCACTACCTTAAATCAAACTAAGAAAAAACCTAATACTTAGGAAAAATCCCTAAAAGATAGGAATTTCCTATGTGGCAAGTTATATCCTGTAATTTTCGCCCATGAGGAAATAGGATGGGTGTTGCCGCCACCTGGGATCCTTATCTCTTCACACTCTTTCCCTCTTTGCTCCTTTCATCCTCCAAACACTTGACACTGCAAGAGAGAGTTTGGGGATTGGGTTTGGATTAGTGGACTTATATATTAGCCTGGCTTTTTTAATGTATTAACTTGGACTTACATGCTTATCTTGAGTCATTTGGACTTATTAGGTAATTGGGTTTAGGCTAATAAAGTGAACATATTTATTAGACGAAGTCCAAAGATGAATACCTTAGGTAATTTGATTGATGAAAGCTAAATCAATTTCTCCATGTGAATTAAAGATCCATTAGGCCTGATGCCTCCATCACACTATATAACATTTTTAGATACCTTTCTTCTCAGTGTCACAATGTCATCAACGCATTTTAAATTAATTAATGTTTATTTAATAAATAAACAATTACTTCAAATTATCTCTTAAGATTATCACTTTTATATTAAATACAGATAACCATTTTTTTGAAGAATTTTGTCTCATTTTAAATTTTAACAAAAATTAAGAAAGATTTAATGGGTTAGCTTTTTAAAAAAAATAAAAATAACATGAGTATTTCACGTTAGATGGGAGATGGACTAATTCCAGCGACCCTCGTTGTCCAATAAAAAACCTAGTAAAAATTCGCCAATCCAAGGAGTTTTGGTCTTACGTATACCCAGTTGAGTCTGCAAAAATGGTGAAAATATGAAATGGTATGGTTTTGGTTGGTGAAACCCATAACATTACTGACCATCATGCTTGATTTTGGAGATGGATCTTGTTGTGGTCGGAGGAAGAAGACGATGAGAGAGGTGGCAGTGAAGGTGATGGGCAAGAGGAGTTTTATCCTTTGGCTTCATGGTTTGGGTGACTCTGGCCTGCGAACGAGCCCATCAAGACCTCCTTCAGATCTCCTCATTTCAGGAACACCACTTGGGCCTTCCCTTCTGCTCCTTCCAAGCCCGTCACCTGCAACTGTATGCTCCGCGGCACCAAACTCTTCCCCTCTTTGCATTTTATTTAAAGGACCTCTGATGATTCCCATGGAACGATTTGTTTTCAATTCCTTTCTTGCCTCTTTGTGGGTTTTTCTTTTTTCGCTTTCTTTTTTCCGCATAGATTCTGTCCATTAATGAAGACTCATGGACATGGTTGAAATCTGCTTTTGGGTCCTTAGCTCATAGACTGCTCTGGTACTATGTAGAATTGCATACAGGATTGTAGTGTCTCTTCCTTGATCAAGGAGAGACCCCTGTAATCTTATTTATAATAAATGAATACAAATGAAGAAAGTAAATAAAGAGGAAATCCCTAAATAGGGAAATATAATATATCTTAAATCTAAATATATTTTAATGCCTACTCATTCCTTATTTTCTCTGTTTTTAATTCTGTTTTTTGTGGCTTTTGTAGACTTCATTTTTGGGTACTTGATTTTCCTTATCAAAGTACTTTGAATATTATTATGATTGAAGGTCAGTATTTGTTCTCTTTTCTTGCATTGGATATATCAGAGGAGGATCTGTGTGAGTGAGCTTTTTCTGTTTGGGACCTTATATCTACACCCATTATTTCATTCTACCTTTGTTGTCATTTGATATGGATATCCTAGCCGCTATAATCACAGGACTCTGTCCCGAGGAAGCAAATTGATACAAGGTAAAAAGTCCTTACAACTCAAGTATTTGGAATGTGGATTTGGCTATTTGCCAACTGATGGAAGTCTACCTCATGTTATGATAGTTTTGTCGGAGGTAATTTAGTGTCATAGAAGGGGAAAAAGGAGTGTTGTTACTTGTTTGAGTGCAAAAGCAGATTTTAGAGTTGTGTATTATGGAGCCTATGATGTTAGTTTTGTGGATTAGAACAATGTTAATAAACTCAGGTGTTGATGTTGATCTTTCAAGGAGCTACACCTACACTGTGATAATCAGCCAGCCCTTCATGTGATTGAGGTCCTTGTGGCCTTGTTTTTCATGAGAGTACAAAAAAATATTTCTTTCTTCTTATCACTTTCTTTGTGTAAAAAGTTTCAACATGCATCTCAGCTAACGTTCAAATCTTGTGTCATGCTATGTTTTATTGTTTTTAGTTTTTACCCTTTATGGTGCTGAGACATATAATAATTGTATTTCTTGTAGATGGCACAATAATGCCTTCGTGGTTTGACCTTTTTGAGATACCTGTGACTGCTGTAAGTTATGCTTCCTACCTCTTATTCCTGTCAGGGTTGATCTAATTAAGGATATTATATTATGCATATATTTCGCATTTTACTATGTGTGGTTTGGATTGTGGTTGGATCTTTGTTCGGTTCATCCCTGGTATTTTTTTTTTTTGACTCCTATATGGAATGGAATTTTATGCACAAAAATGTCTTTCCATATCAATGTGCCATTGCTGCAGAATTATGTTTAGGAGCAAGTACACCCTCAAGTCAAAGTCTAGATTGGCATTTACCCACCTGAAGTGGGACATTTTGTTGCATTCTAGAATGATCATCAAGATTCGCAGGATCCACAATTTTGGGCAATTAGAAGCCGACCTAAAGCATGGGAAAGAGGGGCACTACTTCCCACCTTATTTTCCCAAAAGCACATGGCTTGAGCTTATAGGAATAGACTAGAGGTCTTGGGTTTGACTCTCGCTGGAGTTACCTGATATATAAGGTTTGTGGATTTTAAAGAATCAAGGCTTACGATCTGAACTTGAAATGTTATCAAAATGCCATTGGTTTGAAACATAAAGATGAATTCTAAATTGTTGCAAGGGACAATAGGGCATCTCATGTGTTACATAGAATATTCTAGCTTATATTTTTTGTAATTTTCCCCACAAAATGGGGATTTCACTTTTTCTTGATTTCTTAAAATCAGTTTGGAGTTTCTTGAATTTTGTCTTGCTAGTGTTGATTGTTTTAAGAATAGGTTTCTAGGTTTTGTTTTTATTTTTTATAAAATACCTGTGGGCTTTTAGTGAAACCTGGACCACAGCTATTTTAAGATATCCCTTTGGCTTGAGTTTTGTCTCTTTAAAGATGCCATTGAGAAGCATGCCCTTTGTGTGAGTTATTATTATTACTATTATTACTAAGTGCCCATCAAAGCTAAGGACAACAGAATAAAAACTCGAAATAGGATTTTTGTAAAACCATTGTCATTACTATTATTACTATCATTATCATTATTATTATTTGAGAATTGACCTTAGTGGTATGGGTTTATTTATGAATTACCATTCTCTTATTGTGTTTTTTGCTCCTTTTTTTTCCAGCAACATACTTGATGTTGAAACAAAAATTCAAGGTTTGGAATAAGCAAGTGTACAAGATACAAGTGGAAGAAATTGACTTTAAAGAAGGAATGATTAGTAAATGGGACCTTATTTAGGAAGATAGAGAATAGACACAGGAGGAAAAGAAGGAAAGAAGAGTATTGATGTGACAACTAAGGCATAGTATGAGAAGGGTGGCAATATAGTGGAGAGGAAAATCTAGAGCACTTTGGCTTATAGAGGGGAATTTTGTTGCGGGGGACATCCAGTTAGCTTAGGAGTCTCACCCCGTTTATCCATGAAGATTCTTTTGTGGAATGTCAAAGGGATGTGTAGTCAATCCAAGAGGGTTACGATAAAAAAAATTATCATGTCAAAAACTAGATTTCATTTCCTCAAAAAGACAGATTTAAGACATGTCAAACATCATTGTGCAGTCTATCTAGGGTCAAAGCATGCTTGGATTGTCAAGCCTTCTATTGGTGTTTTTGGAGGCATCTTCATTGTGTGAGATCTTAGTTGCTTAAGCAATCTACCCGTTTAGATTAATATTACATTTCAATTGTCTTCGAAGATTTAGCCGCCAATTAGGTACGACTTTTAACTTCTATTTATGATCTTTGTGAAGATTCTAGAAAACTAATTTTTGCGTAGATCTTTCCTCTATTAGGGTCAGATGGAACAATAGTTGGTGTATTTGGAAGACTTTTTCTGCATTGCTTCCCCAGTGAGTGCTTTGGTGAAACCAAAGTTAGTAGATCAATGTTTGAGATGATTGGATTAAAAAATGTGGTCTAGTTGTCTTGCATCTTTTGGGAGGATCCTTGGTCCAATGATTAGTCTCCTCCATCTTTTTTCTAGATTGGACTGCTATATTGAATCCACAGAATGGTTAGACCTTATATTTTTTTCTTTTCCCCCCGAATGATCACAAAATGGTTAGACCTTTACAATGATCGCAATCTTGTTGAGTTCCATAGACCCATTTTGGACCATTGGCCAATCATTTGCAATACTTTCCAAGACTCTTGGTGACCTCCTTCATTGTAGATTTGAACTCCTGTGGGTCAAGGGGCACGGATTTAAGAGTTTAGTTAGGTTAGTGGGCTGAGTCCCACCGTACAGATGGAAATATTTCAGTTTTGCTCCAAAACTGAATTTTTTCTAAAATATGATTAAAGACTAGAGACATTTCCTGCTTTGGTTATGCTTTAGAGTCTGTTAATCATTTTAGACGGCATTTGTTAGATCAATTCTGTGAGCATTTGGGTCAAATTTCCGATGATATTATAAACTAAGGGAGGATTTACTAAATGGTATACGCTAAGTGTGTGTAGGAGGATAGGTGGATCAGTGAAGGTGTTAAAAGAACCAAGTTTTTTAATTTACTTGTTTAAGCACATCATATAATGATTTGCATCAAATCCATCACAATTAGCAATGTTCTTTCTTTTTAGATAAGGATGATATTGTTGCTTCCATTGTTGATTACTTTAAACATTCATATGCTAATCATTCTTGTTATGGGATCTCCATTTCAGGCTTTATTTATCACTCCATCTCCTCTTCAGATGTTGACTTTCTTGAGCAAGCTTTCTCACATGATGTAATTAACCAATTTGGGACCTTGGTGAGGATTGCATTCCCAGGTTGGATGATTGTTCCCTTGCTGTTTTCAAGGAGTTTTGGGACGTCTGCATGACGATTTGTTGGTCTATGTGGAGGAATTGCATTATAGAGGCAGGTATTCCAAGGGGTTAGGTGCAACCATTGTGGTCCTTATCCCCAAAAAAGGATCTCACTATTAACTTGTTGGGGAGTTTCTAGAAGATTTTGGCTGAATGGGTTGAAGGTTGTTTTTTCACAAGATCATTTCACCCTTTTATGGTGCTTGTGTGGAGGGTCGTTAGGTCAGGGATGAGGTGCTTACATCTCATTAATGCATTGCATCACAATACAAATCTAGGCGCGAAGGAATTGTGTGCAAGCACAACCTTGAGAAGGCATACAACATGGTTGATCTACAATTTGTATTCACCTCTTTAGAGTGTATGGGTTTTGGTGCTAAGTAGTGCAGTTGGACTTTTAGATAGTGTCCCCTTTGCTCTTTTCTCAATCTTGTTTAATAGCTACCGAAAAGGTTTTTCCAAGAGCACTAGGGGTTTTAGAAAAGGTAATTCCTCCCTTTCACCCTTTTTGTTATTTTCATTGAATCCCTCAGTCTCATTCCCAAGTTCGTCACCTCAACCTCATTTGTGGCTTTCATATCAAACACACTATGCTTGAGCCCCATCTCCTGTTCGTAGACCACACTATCATCTTCTGTGAGTCCATTGAAGATTTCCTCATGTCTCTGTGTCCTTAGCTGGTTTGAATTTGCCTTCAGACAACTATCATAAGAGTGAGCTTTTCAACATCAATGTTGATTCTCAAGAGTTGACCAGCCTTGTTGATATTATGGGTTGCACGACTTCATTTTTCCCCTCCACGTATCTAGATCTTCCTTACCTTTGGCAAATCCCATCATTGAAAATTTTCCCAAGAGTCTGACATCTTGGAGGGGCAGGTATCTTTTGTTTAGTATTTACATCACTCTCACAAGGTCCATCTTGCATTTCTTGGTATACATGTCCTCTTGGCTTTTAAATGTCCAAGATTTGTGACTTAAGCCACTGGGAAAATTGAATAAGAATTTATGGGGTGATTCTGAAGACTTTAGGAACGATCATCTTCTTAACTGGATCAGGTGTCTCCTGATTTCTTGTAAGGTCTTGACATAAGACCCATTGCTAAAATTTAACTTGGCCTTGCTTTCTAAATGGCATTGGAGATTAAGAATCAATGGTGATAAACCATGGAAATCCCTCATCCTAGTAAGGCATCTGGTATGGTGCAGGATTAGTGCTTGCCTGGATAAGTTTGAGGCGACATTCACTTCAAAGTGGTCAACAACTCGTGCTGGTGGGTTAGCTCTCAAAGTGACATTTGGTACAGTCAGCCCACTTGAGCAACCCAATTTCCTTTTTTTTTTTTTTTTGGCATCGTCCAGCCTCCTTTGGAGTTTGTGTTGCAGATTATTTTGACTTTTTTGGCGATCAAGTTGTGTGGAATGTTTGGTTTGAAGGAACTTTTTTGATGAGAGAGAATATTTTTCCAGGCTCCTCTTGGATAAAACCCAAGTTGTGATGAATGAAGATTATTCCAGAATCTGGTGGCCATCCTCCTTTGGCATATTCATAATTCACAAGTGGATCACTCTTAGGCCTTCCAACCCTTCAGTGAATCTTGCCATATGGTTTCCAAGCCCCACCCAAGTTCTTGCCTTCAACGTCGTCGGTCTTGGTAAAATCCTCCCTTGTGATAACATTCAAAAGAGGCAGCGCATCATGGTTACTGTTTGTCCTCTGTCTCAATGTTATTATGTGAACCACTTTCATCTTCATTGTTCATTTTAAGGTTTATAATTTCATCCTTTTACTTTTTGAGATGAAGTGGGTGGATGCTCGAGTTTTAACTGTTTTGTCATATTCTTGGATGTTCATTCGAGGATCTTAAAAGTTTGCTATTTTGTGATGGCTTGCCTTCTTCACCAAGTGGGAAAGAAACAATTACATCATTAAAGACAAAGTTGAGGTCCATTCCATTTTCCTTCATGTCAAAGATAAATGCTTATTTTGAACTTCAGCTTTTGAGGAATTTCATGGGACTCGGAAGTCAATTTATTTTGAGCCTGAAGGAGGGCATTGGCATTAGCCGATTTGTTTTATCTTTGCTTGGTGTTTTACTTTGATCTATTATTTTGATTTGTTTAGTGTCTTAGGAGTTTTCCCTAGTTTTCCCTATTTTTGTGGGAATCTTGTTGTCCTTGAAGTTGTTGTAAGTTTTTGCTGAACTCCTTTTACCCTATCGATAAAATTTTGTTACCACTCCCACCCAAAAAAAAAATCTCCATGGATAGTGGCCGAAAAGGATTAACACTATTAGATCTATCTACTTGGATGAGTGTAGAATTGAAGATCCAATAACAATCAAGACGGAGGTAAGATCCAATAACAATCAAGACGGAGGTAAGAGACTACTTCATCTCACTTCATTTGATGGAGCGCTTTGGCCTACTTTTGATGGATTATCATTTGATAGACTAGATGTGGTAGAGGCAATTTGGTTTGCGACGATTTTTGAGGAGGTAAAGGTAAGGAGATGCTAGAAAGCTTTGAGGGGGATAAAGTGTAGGGTCAGATGGTTTGAAATTTAAATTTGTCAAAATGTTCCAAGACAAGGATATCATCAATAAGAAATTGAAACTCGCATTACGTTGATTCCCAAATTGGGTGGCCCATGTGAGCTAGCTCATTATTGCTCAATAAGCTTCGTGTGATTGTTTACAAGTTTATGACCAAACTTCTTCCTAATAGATTGAAATCGATACTCTCTAAAGTGAATGACGAGTCACAAGGGGCGTTCATCACCAATATATAAATCTTCGATAGGGTACTTAATGCAAATGAACTCATCCACTTTGGGAAAAAAAGATCGAGGGAAAAGGTGTTTTGTTGAAGATTGACAAGGAAAAGGTGCATGATCATATTAACTAGAATTATGTTGCCTTCCTATTTCATAAGATGGGTTTTGGTTAGAAATGGGGAGGATGGATGGAAACATGTATTGGGATGCTTCATATTCTACTCTAATCAATGGTTCTCCTTCGTTTCTTCAAGCATCTAGGGAACTACAGTAAGGTGACCAGTTTTTGCCTTTGATATTCATAATGGTGGTGGAAGGCTTCACTAGGCTGATCCTCAAGGCAAGGGAAGTACGAATGGTGAAGGGTTTTCAGGTGGAAAATGAGGGCTCAATTATTTCTCATCTTCAATATCTTGATGATACCCTAGTCTTTTGTGGTGCTTAGGGGAATGAGTTGGCTGGCATGATGGTAACTCTAAGGAGTTTTGAGGTGGTGTTAGGCTTAAATGAACCTAGATAAAAGTTGTTGACAAGTCTTAATTTATAAAGATCGGAAGAGTTGATTTGGTGCCTTCATTGCAAGACGGGAAAATTGTCAGCCACAATAGTACTTAGTAGGGCAAGATCTTTTTGGGATCTGAGATTGGAGAATTTTGAAAGAAAGCTTTCTTATTGGAAAAAGAAGGATTACACTGATTAAAGCCTGCTTAGCTAATCTTTCAGCCTATTACACCTTTATTTCACATGCTAGTTAATGATGCATATCGGCTAGAGAAAGTGGAAAGGATGTTTTATGGGAGGGAATAATGAGAGGAAAAAGGCCCATTTTATTAGGTGGGAAGATGTTACCAAGCCAAAAAAAGTGACAGGTGTTGGCTTGGTGAGGTTGAAAGATAAGAATGGTGCTCTTCTATGTAAATAGATTTGGAGATATGGAAAGGAAACAATTCCCTAGCAGTCTTTATCATAAATATCGGGAATGGTAAGGAAACAATTCCCTCGCAGTCTTTATCATAAATATGGGAATGGGAAGGGTAGTGAGATTTGTGTCAGTTCGACATTCATCTTGGTCTTTAGCTGTCAAGTCCATTGCTAAAGTTAGGATAGGGCAGGGAAGGTGTGTAAAGTGGCGGTTGTGTTCCATAAAGGTCTACGATTTTTGGGTGGGTAATGTGGCGGTTGTGTTCCATAAAGGTCTACGATTTTTGGGTGGGAAGGGTGATAGTTTCTGTTTGGGATGATCGTTGAGTGGTTAAGTCTTTTCTGTGAGTGTCCTTTCCTATAGTTTATTGTGTTTTTGTCACAAAGATGCTGAGTGGGTGATTTCTATGAGGCTTTGGGGCTAAGGCTATTTGTAGCCTAGAGTTTAGGCATTCCTTTTTAGAGAGAGTCACCTGAGTACGTCAATCTTCTTGCCCTTCTTAGTGATTACTTTATTTGTAGGAATAAGGATCATTTGAGGGTCCAGATTGGTGATCTGTCTTGGACTTTTAATAGATCTTGTCTACTGATCCCCTTTTGTTGTCCTCTATGTGCTTTTGCTTGGCAAGGGCTTGCTCCTTCCAAGTGGAAGCTTTCTGTTGGACTATCTCAGGTAAGGCTCTCACTAGGCGTAATCTTAGAAGGTGAAACATCATGTCATCAGAAGTTCATCTCTTTTGCCCCATGTGTGGTTAACTGGAGAACATCTCATTTTTTCCTCCATTCGCCAAAGCTATTTGGATATCTTTCCTCTTTTCTAGTGGTCTCTCGTAGGTATTTTGCAACAACTTATGGAAGCTCAATAGGAGTTGGCAGGATGTCTCTTTCAGGGAAGAGGCAAAGCATTATGGAGGGCTATATTAGTTTGCACTATTTGGTTAATATTGAAGGGGTGGAACATCAGTCTTTAAAGGAAAGGCAAAACAGAGCAGGAAGTTTTTCAATTAATCAAATTGAAAATCATTAGCTGGATCAAGGGGAGAAAGGAGTTCTTTGGCCATTCCAGTGCAATCTTGGCTAGGGTTTGCCACCTACTATTGGTAGATAACTCTAGGAAAGTCAGGACCATTTAAAGGTGGAAAAGGCTACCTTAGGGTGTCTTGAATTCAACAGCGATGGTGCAGCAAGGAGGAAGCTAGGGGTTGCAATCATTGGTGTACTCCTTTGAAAAGGTTGTCATGTTTCTTCTCAGGTCCAGTGGGTTGGAGAGAATCCAATGAAGCAGAGTTCAGGTTGAATTTATAGAGTCCAAGGAACTGAAGAGGAACATTGATTTCTCTTTGTTCATTTGAGGAGTTTAGTGAATGCCATTGTAGATATTTTGGTCAAGAATGGGATCACAGGGAGTGGCATGTTTTTGGACCCTTCGATTAGTTCATGATTTTGTCTGTAATGTTTTTTAAAGTTTTCTTTTGTTCATTGTTTTTGGTGGCATGAAATCTTGGTGGCACTCACATTTCTTTGTATATTTTGTGTAGTAATGAAATTATACTCTCTTTTTTCTTTAAAAGAAATAGTTACACCCTTGTACAAACAAGAACTGGAAGTGTTTGGTTAATTGCCTCTGTCATGCTATACTAAATATCCTCGACTCTTCCAAAAATTAAGGTTCAACTTTATGGAGTTAATTACACAGGTTCTATGAATTGTTTATTTGTATTAGGCATCTCCCCAAGAATGAAAATGGAGTTCTTACAGCAGTTCAAAATATCCATGCAATGATTGACAAGGAGATAGCTGCTGGCACAAATCCTAAAGACATTTTTATTTGCGGATTCAGCCAAGGAGGTAGATTATTTAACTGATTTTTTTGTTTTGTCTGTTTTTTTCCCTTTTTTTCGGACAGTAATAGAATTTTGGGAAGTTCATTAAAAGTCCGTAGGACTTCACGGAAGATGGATATTGAGTCCATTTTTGAAATTTAAGAAGACGTGCCTTGCAGATGTAAAGGAGAAAAGTCAGTGAAGTCTTCCTTATTCAACTTGTTAGTCTTTTTAATTAAATTGTTGAGTGTCTCAGGTTGTGACAAGAGGACACTGAAAGAACAGAGTACAAGCATGTTTTCATTGATTAAAAAATTGCTATGAGCCAACATTATTTATAATAAGAACAAATAATAATCTTGAATGTTCATGCACTGCATCTGGGCTTTAACTACATAACTCCGACCCCAGGATGATACACGTTAAAGAAAGATATACAGATATTCACCATGGCAAATAAACATGTTGAGACATGCAGTCTGTGCAAGAAAAAAAATGAAATTAAACTCAACGTTGGGCAGCTCAATTGGTTACTTCTCGCCTTATGAAGCGAGAGGTAGTCAGTTTGAGTCATGGCGGCGTTGACCGAGGGCGTTCTGTGTGGGTGTAGGGCATTCCCCCAAGGGGTTTATTGGGGTTCTTGCCTTGTGGTTCTCCTCGGTCGTCAAAATAAAAAAATAAAATAAAATAAGATGAAAAAAAAAAAGCCAGCAACTTACGTTTTTGAGTATGCTGTGTACAGAGCAGTTTCCAAAGCTCTATCGTTCAATGTTTTATTTATCTGTTTTTAATCAGATCTAACATGAGCAAGACGAAGACAAGAATTTACAGAATTACAACGATTTGGCAGGTGCCTTGACCTTAGCAAGCGTCTTGCTGTATCCAAGAACTCTAGGTGGAGGAGCTGTCTTTAGTGGATGGGTTCCTTTTAATTCATCAATTATTGAGCGCATTTCAGCAGATGCAAAGAAGGTATAGTAAAGATGGTTCACCAATTGCATTTGAATCTTAGTTTATGAAGCAACTCCAATATGCTTGCTGAAGTTATCTGAGATCTGAATATATTTGCAGACACCAATCCTATGGTCACACGGAATAGCAGATAGAACAGTATTGTTTGAAGCTGGACAAGCTGGTCCGCCATTTCTAGAACAAGCCGGCATGAGTTGTGAGTTCAAGGTAGTGAACTTCTATCCATTAAAACCTCTGAAACTGACAACCGTTCTACGCGAATTAACTCGTTTTGAAATCTCAGGCATACCCAGATCTTGGTCATTCCATAAGCAATGAAGAACTCCAGAACCTCGAGTCATGGATCAAGGCACGTCTTGAGGAGAGTTAATATAGATTCAATACCCTATGTTTCTATCACTGGATTGTCAATGGTGTGCTTCATGGTGGTCAAGGGTCTGTCTTGAGCTTCAATTTTGTGTTCATCACAGATTATCATCCAAACAAAGTAGATCTTCTCGTGAAAAAAATGTTAAAAATTCCTTTGTATGGGGTATTTAATGATGGATCTTTTCATCCAGTTTTTATAATCGATACACAAGTGTGCCAGTTGTAGTTTTTCCCCCTCAAATCTTGTTTGGAATTTTTTTTGATGACCAAAGGTGTCCAGGTGTCTCGCCTAATTAGCCTTTCGGGACATATTACAGTGCCTTGACTGTCAGGCCAACACTTCTAGGGCTAAATCTTGTTGGGAATTGATATCGCCAACACTCCTAGGGGTAAATCTTGTTGGGAATTGATAGGGATATCGGTGTTTCTAAAAACAAAGGACACCTTGCCTTTTTGTCTACTTATCATCATCTAAATAGTAGAAAGGTGTACAATGTGTCCTTTCTTAATACCCAAATTTAAAGTTTAATTTTGAAAGGCACCGCATTTGGGTCTGTCATCTTGAAGACCCAGAGCACCAGCATGTCCGTTTCTTTTGGGTTCACATAAATTATGGACTTTAAAAATAAGAATCCAAAAGCTTCTGCATTTGGGGTCGCTTGACTCGAGCGAATTCGGTTGAAATGCCGTACTTGTATTTCTTGGTATCATAGGGAAATGGTTACATAATAAATTTCTATCAAAAGGTTATTTGGATGCTTAAACTGTATTTCCTGGATACGTTAAAGGGTTGCGTGGATGTATTTCTCTTAGAATTAGATGAGGAAAAGTTTTGGGGAGCTATACAGACACATGGGTTTTTTTCCTACACACCCTTTTTCAATAACTCGGATAAAATTACCTTTTTACCCTTCCACTTCAAACCACCGCTGCATCCACTGAACTCATTTTCATTCAAAGGACAGTATTGCCGAACGGTTTGTTAAGGGGAGAAGAAAATCGGTCAAATGGCTCCACCGTTGACCGAAACCCAAGGTTTTAGGCGTAGAGAGGTGGGCCAGGGGTGACCATGGTGGTGTCGATCCTAGGTAGAGAAGTAAAGGATCCATTTGGATCTAAGAAAATAATCCACAACACTGGATTTCGGTTACCCCAAGCAGGAGCGGAAGAAATTGGCCAGAGGAGGGTTCCACGCGAGTCCGATCAAAGATCTGATGGTACAGATGGATAGACCATAAAAAAAACAGAAGGGGTATGGTGGGTCTTGCCGGCAGAAACTTTCCCAATCACTTGATCTAAGGCCGAGAAGAAGATCTAGTGGCAACAGAAAAATACAGATCTGTTGTCGCCAAATCTTCTTCTCAGCCTTAGATCAGGTGATCGGGAAAGTTTCTGCCAGTGGGACCCACCATACCCCTTCCATTTTTTTATAGTCTATCAATTTGTACCTTCAGATCTCTGATCGGACTTTCGTGGGACCCTCTTCTGGCCAGTTTCTTCCACTGCTGCTTGGGGCTATTCGAAATCCAGTGTTGTGGAGTTTTTCCTTAGATCCAAATGGATCCTTCACTTCTCCTCGTAGAATCGACACCACCATGGTCGCCCCTGGCCCACCTCTCTACGCCTAAGATTTTGGGTTTCGGTCAACGGTGGGGCCCTTTGACCGATTTTCTTCTCCCCTTCGCAAACCATTCGGCAGTACCGTCCTTTGAACGAAAATGAGTTCGGTGGATGCGGTGGTGGTTTGAAGTGGAAGGGTAAAAGGGCAATTTCACCCCCGAATTTTTGAAAAAGGGTGTGTAGGGAAAGAAAACCCGGTGTCTATGTGGTGGTTAAAAATAAACCTCATTAAATACCTGAAAATTACTTTATATTTTTTAGCATTCAAATGGTGGTTAAAAATAAACCTTAAAAAAATTGAAAACTATTAAAAATAATATAAAATGTATATATCATCCGTTTGTAGGAAGGACACATTCTTATACGAAGCTAATACTAGTTGGGAATCATTTTAAACATCTCCTAATTTCAAGAAAAAAAAAATGTCATAAATCTTAGAAGGTGAGGACTGAGGACTGCACTGAACATATTTTCATGACATTTAAAAAATGACACATGACATGTTTTTACCATACTAATTATGGTAAATAAAAGTGAACTATCTCTAAATAAGTCATAAATTAATTTTTAGACATAAACCTATTTTTATGTCCTTAGATGAGATCGTTATAATTAGTTATAATTAATTTAAAGAAATCTCACTTGGCTATGTTTTAAAATTGTATAGTATGTTTCATTTTTTTTTTTCAAAGACCAAGGTGTCCATGCCTCTTAGATTACTTGACTTATATGTGCAAACCTCCCTTTATTGAAGTTCTTCATCTAAATATCTTATTATTTGATTTTGAACTTTTAAAAATCAATAGCTTATGTTAAAAGAATTAAAGACTAAAATTATATGATTTGAATTATGTGAAAATTTTATAAATGTCTATTTAATTATCAATCAAATGCATCAAAATTATGTGAGGTCTAAGATTCATTTGATAGAAAGTTTCAAGAGAGTCTTGCATATCAAGTCTCACCAGCCTATTTTTATGATACCTCGTAAAAGTGTATTACGGTGATATATTTATTAACCATATCAAATAAAAAAGGAAAAGACAATAGTTTAAATAATTTGCAATCCATAATCTTTTGACATAACAGTATAAAATGAATAATTAAATTCAAATAATATATTAAAAATGAAATTTTGTTAACAATGTGTTAGTGTCTCGGTTTGGCCAAGATTCTATATTTGTCAATTCCATGACTCGGGAAGCAGCACTTGATGGAAGCTTGAAGACCCAAGATGATCAAGAGTAAAGATCATACTCCACCGGATTGAAGCGTATCATTATTGCAATCACAAAACAAGTAAAATTGCCATAGATGACTATAGGTTGTACCCAGACCTTAGAGAACTATCCCTAGGCTTAGAAAAACAAATGGTTAAAATATACGAAACCTAGTGAGGAAGATTGACAATGAATTGGAACTCAACTTGGAAATATGTATTTGGTTTCACTGTTAGCAAGACCAGTCATATCTCATCGACCCCTCGGTGCAGTCATGATTGACCTATCGTGGTCAAAGACTAGTCAGTCCAAATGACATAGGTTTTAGAACATTGAACTATCATTCTGGGTATCCCTCTGATCGATAGTCTCGTATGCACCGACCCCTCGGTGAAAGGCTAAAACGACCCTTTGTGGTCAACGACTCCTGGATTAAGATTTATGAGTTCTGGACTTAGAACTCAGATGAGCTCTTGAGAAAACAGACATATTGGTAATTCAATACCGATCGAGAGTAGTCATGATTGACCCCTAGGTAAAGGGCGACAGGTCATTCTAAGTAATAGGTTTCTAGACATGAAACTACTATCAGTATGTTTTGCACCAGAATGAGCATCTCGTATGGACTAACCCCTTCGTACCTTAAGTGTTGACCCATCAGCGACAAACGACGTATCGACCGAGAAAGAATGTTACCGTTGGGAGTGTATTTAATACACAACGGTCGGAATTCTAACGGTAATATTTCTAGCCACCAACCCCTTGGTGCAACTAACCTATCGGTACATTACTGGTTGTCTTCGCTATATAAACCAACCTTTATACAACCAGTTGGTATCCTTCGGATTGATTAGTTGGACCATCATCTTTATCAGTGAGCTTAACAAGGGCCAACAGAAGAATCACTCTCTCTCTCTCTTGCTTACACTAGGGGAATCAAATACAACCAATCAAATTGATTAAGTTGTGAGAGAGAGAGGAAGGATGAACACTCATAAACAATCAATCTGAGGATTAAGTTTGAAAGTGAGAATGAGAGAAACATAAACTAGGAAATCTTTGGTAGAACCAGTTTTCTTGACACCTTGGACTGTGATTGTTAAACGACGGCTATAAGGGGGAGAGTCGGCATACATGGGTGGGATCTTGAAGAAACATACATCAAAAGAAAAAGCTGCAAAGGCAAGTGCTTCTTGGTTTTAATTTTATTTAAAACCTTTGTTATGAAGTGGATTAAGGGGAGGTATCCCGGAACCACTATAAAAAATTCTGGAGCGGTGTCTCCGGCAAAGAGGTTGGTGGAACTCCCGGCTAAATGGATAGGTGGAATTCCTATGTGACAGTGGTGAGTGAAATTCTCAGCCGATTGACTAAGGTGGAATTCTTACTCTAATTGTAAGGGTGTAAGTCCCCACTTAGTAGATTTTGGGGATAACTCAAGGTTGAGCGAGTCCTAACAGTGGATGTAGGTTGGCTAACCGAACCACTTTAAATTGGTCTTATGGTGTTTGATCTTTGTCTGTTTGTATTTAGTTTTAAGTAACATTCTTAAAACACATCGTTTTGCATATTGATTATCTTACTCTACACATTGTGCACAATCATCAATCATCAGTCATTATGTAAAGGGTCATAATCATAGTGTGATCGATCAAAGAAATTATCACACTAAACAAATCTCTTGATTAAACAATCCACTGCACTTCAAATAATTAAGAAATTTGTAAAACCATTAAAATTGGGATTGTCCTATTCACCCCCCTCTAGGGTCAATCACGATGTTCTAGCACATTGAAAATGAGAACTTTCAATATGGATCATCCATCTTATGATATTAAATCAGATAAACTTCTGATTGAGTTGATTTATTTTTTAAGATAAGTGTGATATCGTTCCAAAGATGGCAAACGTCCAAAAAGTGCAATCCACAGAAAAGTCACAAATATGAGTGATATTTTCAAATTTACTATTTTTTATCGGCAAAATATAAATCACCATTAATATCTTGAGATTTATTGGCATTGCAGTAAATTCCTGATAAATTCTCGATAAAATCACAATAAATGGTAATATCGCGATAATTTTTTGATAAATTCGCGATAAATTCCTTATTAATATTTTTATTATTTTTTAAATATCATTTTTCCACGACATTTTCCTGTTATTTCTCAGAAAAAAATCGAGAATCTAAAGATATCTCGATATACAAATCGTCATTAATATCTCCAGATTTATCGGCACTGCGGTAAATTCTTGATAAATTCTCGATAAAATCACAACAAATTGTAATATCGGGATAAAATTTTGAAATTCAGGGTAAATTCCTCATTAATATTTTTATTATTTTTTAGAAATTATATTATCCATTTTCCAGTTAATTTCTAGTAAAAATCTGAGAATTTGAAAATATCCCATTATACCAATCGCCGTTAATATCCCGAGAACGGTATTTATGATAATGATTTATAGATGATAAAACCCAAAACTTGGGTTTAAATAAAGAATAAATAAACAAGCTTAAAGTCCGAGCCTAGCCCGTCGATAAAAACTTTATCTAAGCTTGTTTATTTAGGTTCAGCTTGGACAATAACACCTCTTAATTAGTACTCAATTTTTTACCACAAAAAGTGATGAGGATAAAATGAAAAAAATAATAATCAATAAGATTTGAACTCAGATCACTTACAAGAGAAATAAATATTTTTACTATTAGACTACAATAGTATCCATTTTTTTTAGATTATAAATAATATTTATAGAAGAAAAAACTACCGTCAGCGCTGATAAATTTAGTGCACATACTTATAATAGTAGTGCAGGTAGTCACAGTGGTCATCAATGCAATTCTCTAGAAAATGAGGGCAATTTGATCCAAAAAATCTGACTACATGTACAAGGTATCCTGGTCTAATTTCAATTTCTGAAGGCATACTGAGATGAATTCACAACTTTTAACATATTTTCTACTAAAGAAATCCCATGAATATAAAACCAAATAATAAATAAATGAGAGACGAAAGGGTCATAAGAGACTGTAACGGTCGTGAGATGCCTTTAAATCTCAGACGCCCTAAGATCAATGCAAATTTTGAGATTATGAATAAAGTCATTAGCCGTATTTGTGGGACATTAGGTGGCATACTACTCACCCTATAACTAGTGTCAGCCCTAAAACGAGTCATGAGGAGAGAAGGGGAAAGGTGAGACCTCATCTGCTGCTGTGACGTGAAAAGGACTTTCATGGAAGTGATGAAAGAGAGAAAAGATAAAAATTGAAAAATAATTTTTACAAAAGTAAATCATTTCAAATATAAAAATTTCCATGGGTTGGCCACACGAGTAAAAATCTAAATAGCCTTTCTTGATGTCTCTTTTGTCTCTTCCTAGTCTTTGGGGCGACAAATTTTCCTTCCACGCATGCACTCAACCGATTAAAGATGTAATCTTACATGAGTCTTTATGAATAACTTTTAATTTTAATAATATATTAATTTATTTATAAAATAATTTTACTAAAATAAATAAAAGACTATCAATGTAAATTTCAATTTTATCATATTTAATTTCAATAAATAAAGATAATATCTCTACTATTTAATTACTTTAATTCAATTATAATGACTTTATATGTTTGATGAGACTAGCATTTTGTACATTTTTACATCAACAACAATTGCTTTTAATGTGTCTCCTCTTTCACTGCCCCTCTCACACTATTTTTTTTAATTAAACTCTGAAAATAAAACATCTAAAATAACTAAAAACTTAAAAAGAAAAAGAGAGTCGAGTTAAAAGTGAAATAAATAAAAATTAAAAAAGAAAGAGAATTTATTGGAAGACAAAACTTTTAAAAAAAAATTATTTTTCATACAATCATACATTTCCTATATGGTAATGGGTCAGATTGGATTCATATGAATAACAAAACTAATATGCTTAAATAGCATTTTTGTATTTAGATCGACTTGGATTCAGGTCCAAAACCCCTCTATCCAATGTGACCTGAACTTTTTTTTGGGTAGGTTCACTTAAAACCTTTACAAAATATGGATGAGTCAAATGCAAATTCTTTCGACCCAAGTTTAACTCCACTCAAATAAAAACACTGTTTAATCACATTATTTTTAGTGTCCGTTGGTTTTAACCCATGTTCTTCAACTAAGTTAAAAAATCTTAGCCTATTGCCTCCACTTTTGATAACTCAATGGCTTCATGTTAAAATAGAAGTTCTTTTATCTTTCATTATCTATTAATTAATTTTATATTATTTTTACAGTGTTTCAATTTTTTATAAAAAATGGAGTTGAGTTAGGTTAAGTAAAGGTTGAATAAAATAAAATTCGTATCAAGTTGAATTGTATTGAGTCAATTATAAAAAATCAGGTCAGATCATGTTAGAGGAAAGATCTATGTTAAAATATATAGTGTATCCAAATTTAATTCTATTGGATTAATGAATTCATATTTTTTAAAGTCTTAAAATCTAAATTTCTAATAAATTTAATTTATTTTTTAAATCTTTAAATTTTTGCACCATTATCTTAGCTCCAATTTGGCCACGTGTAAGGGCTCTCTCTGAAAGGTTTATATTTGAACATAAGACTCACAAAAATACTGCATTGATTAAATCAATGAAATCATGTCTTTAAGCTTTCCTCTTAAGGTTACCAATTTAAATTATATATTGAGATAACCTGTTTTATCTCCCTGTGCGCGTAATTTTTGTATTGGAGGAGCTGGTTAACTTTTAAGATGGTTAAAAATTAAATTTATTTTAAATATAAAGTCAATCTCAGATTAATGAGATAAATGATTTAAATGATGATAAACTAAATTCATACTTTCATTTGAACAAATCCATGCTACAGGCGTACATATAATATGTAGTTTGATTATAGAGAAAATTGTTAAGATATAGATTAGATTAAAATCATGTGAGATTATGCAATTTAAATCTCTAACTTAATCACAAATCTCAGCATCCTAATAAAGTTAATTTTTTTTTATTAAACAAATACACACCAACCCATATTTATCTGGCCCAAGTGTAAACAAATACAAGGACATTGATAATATTGCATTTCTACAGGCTAATAAGTTTGGCCCAAAATTCCAACTTGCCGGCCGCTGCTTCCTTTTTTTCTTGAACACTACCCCCGCTTGAGACCACCCACTCCTAGATTTTTTATTTCAACAGCTTAAGCTTTTGTGCTAACACAAAACCCACCCATCCATGAATGTCAAAGCTGTCTTACCAGATTTCACAAGCTTGATAAAAGTGGGATCCTTTAACCAAGCATTATTAAATCGAAAGGGCTTTGGGCCCCAGTCGACCTCCTCCGAATCCAAAATAATTGGCCAATGGTCTGAGATTGGGCAGAAGAGCTTCACCTTGCTTTCCCCAGGAAAATGGAGTCCCATTCTGCCGAAATGAGAAATCTACCAAGTCTACTCATGGTTGCCCTGGACTGTCCGTTAAACCACGTAAATCTCCCGCCATTTAGCGGTAAATCAATGAGGTTACAGTTATCGATGCACGTAAAAAAGTGCTCCATTGATCTAGTAAATTCCCTACCGCCCTTCTTTTCTGATGGAAACCAGATAGCATTGAAGTCTCCTCCTACACACCACCTTGAAGAGGCCCAAACTTTGATGTCTTCTAACTCACTTCAAAAGCAGCCCTTTCCCCATCCATCTTTGGCCCGTACACATTTGTAATGCAAATTTCCACTCCTTCCTCAATCGACTCACCCTTGAATGAAATTGATCTAGTATCCATCTCGTAACTGATACATTTAGAACTGCAGGATTCAAAGACTGAGTAGGCCACCTGATCGTCCAATTACCGGTTTGTAAAATGAACCACTGTCTCGGGCTCCCAAATCCTCTGATCAGCTGCATTGAGATTTCCTCTTTTTTTGTTTCTTGGAGAAGAGAATGTCAATTTTGTTTTTACGGATAAATCTCCAGATTGCCCCTTTTTTTTCTTGGAGTCCGAGACCCCTAATATTCCAACTCAGAACCTTCATTGGGAAACTCGGCACTCCTAGATTTTTTATTTGCATGCCGAAGCTTTCTTTTACAAAACACAGAGAATCTTGGATGAGAACCCTGACAAGAGAGAGCTTGTCTTCTTCGAATTGGATTTTTCATAGAGTGGGAAACTGAGCGGCGGTCTGAAGCTTCTATATTGGCTAGATTTTCTAAGGCCAAATTTTCATTCAAAAAATTAATCCCCAAATCTTGGCCCATCTTGAGAATTTCCTTACTCATTTGCTCTGAATAAACCTTTCTCCTAGACAGTCAATTTCTCCTTCTCCTACCTTCAGCAAATTCCTATTATTAATTTTTTTATAATTTGGAATTCCATTTGTATTGCTGTTGTAAAGAAGTAAGGGATTAGAAGCAGAACCAAAGCCTGACCTTGATGCCAGAGCGTCTCGGTGTTCTCGCCCGAACGGTCAACCTTGGATGGGGAACCTGGCAAATTGAAAACCTGACTGAAACAGGAGCAGTGGACTCAGAGACTGCTTCTGCCTGCTGTTGCGATCGGCCACCAGATCTTCCACTCGCATCAGCCTCTTAAAGGGAAAAGCCCAACCGAAAGAAGGAGCTGCCGCTTCGGAGCTGAAACACTTTCGCAGCACTGAGTCAACAGTCTGATGATAGGAAACCCCGGCCCTCCATCGACACTCAAAGCTACCAGCCCCGTCCTCCCGCCATCAGAACCAGATATGCTCTCTTGAGGAATAGGAAAATAACTGGGTGACCTTTGCATACCCCAGTCCCCACCTCAAATAACTTACCCGAATGGTGTCTATCCAGCCATACAGAGACCGAGCCCATCGGTTGGGGTAGATGAGTTAGAAGTCTTTCGGGTCGGGACCGATAATGTATGCCTGACCCAAACCAGTTGCTTTAGCCACCCTTTTCTCTGTCTTCATTAAATGGTGACTGGACTCACACCTACCAGCAGATGGAGCGGCACGCAAGCTCCCAAATTCGGCGCATGCAGAGGAGCCACCCCATGAGATTTTTGAATTTCCACGTTTGACACGTCAGCATACTCATCACCTTCCTCCAACATATCTCTCAGTTGAAGACCGGCCTGAGAAACTGACGAAGAAAGATCTTTAAACAGGCAGGATGCCACTACCGCCGGTGGGAGCCCTCCTTTTCCAATGGAGCGACAAGCCAATCCGTCGGAGAGAAACCACTCCATGATCCTGACTGGAAATGATTTTCCATTGATGCATACCGTTACCAGCTGAGGCAGGTTCTCATGGATACCCAGCTCTAGCAAAGATGCAGTGAGGAGCAGTCTACCTTGTGAAGATTCCTTGAATGGATCTCAATCAGTTTACCGATCTTTTGCCCGAAAGCCGTAATAACCTTCTCCGTCCAACTTCGAGAGGGAAGCCAAAACATCTAATCCAAACATACCTCGAATGGCAGAAAATATCTCGTCACCACTGTCCAAGGATCCTGAACTGGGCTGAAACAATCTTCACTGCCATACTCACTTCCTGGATCCCAGGAAGGGATGCCAGGAACCTCTTCTCACCAATTTGGCAGCAGTTTATGACCGGTATACCTTCCAATTCGAGAGCTTTCGCCACCTGAGTACAGGACAAATCGTGAAACGGTGCCACCACCACTGCATTAGACAGCCATCATGAAGTTCCGCTTCGTCCTCTAGGCTGAGCATAAGATTGATAGGAGGGTCTTCATACTTAGGCTGATTGTCTTCCCGATTTTTATCAGTCATTTGGGCAACCTCCGCCCAAGATTTACGAGTCCCCACTGGCTTCCAAAGCCTTTCCATTGCCTCTCTCTCGTTTTCAATAGCCATTCTACTACCTGCCATCTTAGGATTACCCTGCACCCGATCTTTTGGTAACTGGCTGAAAGTCTGGCTTGTAAAAATTGTTCAAGGGAACCGAAGAGATCTTGAAAGGCATGGAGGAGACTCCCAACTTGTCGTCTTTTTTTTAACCTGGCTAGGTTTACACACAGCTTCTTACATCAAGGACACGATCATGGAGGGCCCTTGCCGCATTTTCTGCATGGCTACCTCTAGCCATGCGGACGAAGGCAAACCTTCTTCCACCTACATCTTTCTTCCGGGGGATAAACACGTCCGTTACAACCCCCCATTGTTTGAAGAGATCATGAAGCCAACTCATAATGCAACTTCCGACCATTCCGGTAGGTTGGCCACAAAGAGAGAGATCGGGATCCTCCCCACTGTTCCTCCCTTCTGCCCTACTGAAGCTGCCAACCCTCCTCTCTAGGTCCTCCTGAGTCCCTCTCCGTCGAGCCCACGTCTACCAGTAGGGGGTCCCTGCAAAAAAAAACTCTCTCTCTCGCTCTCGCTCTCTCTGCATGTTGTTCATGAAAGTCTCCTTTACTTAATGAGGCTCTTTCCTTTGTATTTCATGTATACTCATGTTTGTTTTCAAGTTGTAAACAATATTTTGGTATTCTATGCACTGAAATTTTAGGTCAAAATTTTAATATAAATTGATATATGATTTTTAATGAAAATTTAAAATAAAATGGTTTGAAGTTTTTCTTGTTTGTCATTTTATTATTTCAAAATTTTCTCAAAATTAAAATAAATGTCTAAATATTATATTGTTCTAGAGTAATTGGATTGGACTAAATTGTATTTTATAAAGTTATGAAAAAAATCCATGTATATCAAGTCTCTTTTCACAAAACTTTTAAATTATGTATCAATAGTTAATTTAAATGATGAACACCAATAACAATGTTTAATAAATTTCTAATTTTAATTCGCCAGTGCTTGAAGCAGGACCCAACAGCTAGTATATTATGAAATAACTGAGGTAAAAGAGTTCTTAGGGCTTTTTTTCTTCTTTCTTTCTTCCAGTTCAAATTGTCAGATAAAAAAGTCACAGTAATTAGATGAGTCGATGGGCTGGTATTAGTTAAGTAAGCTGGTCACTGAATCTTACAAGAGTCACACTCAATCGAGTCACTCAACATGATGAGTTGAATCAATTTTGTCAACCATTCACAGTACACAAACTGAACCGAAATGTGAAGCACTTGCTACTTTTGCATGAATTCAGATTTCATGGATTCTGGCATGTTGGTGGAGATTTTATTTTTATTTTTATTTTTATCTTTATCTTTTATTTATTTATTAAGCCACACTCATAACATTCTGATTATGAACTTTTTTCTAAAATCTCATATACATCAATGTATCAATTCAAACCAATTTCAATCTAAGTAGGAAAATAATAATGAATTTCAAGCACCATGTCCAAATTATTCACTCATATTGTATATTGTATGGACATGATGCTCTTCACCGAGACATAGACAACTATTTGAATCATCTGAATTAACTAAAAGCGGGTATATGACAGATCGGTTGCATTTGAGTGGGGAAAATTCTATAGGATTTCTCTTGTGGAGGGGTTTCTGCTATTAAGTAATTTTTCATATTTTATTTGGTAATTAGAGTAAAAAAGGTACAAGAGAAAAATAATTTTCTATGACGGTAAGAAATCTTTTTTGGTAATTGATAGTAGGGAAAACTTATCTAACAACCTTGTTGATGAACACTGAGAAATTACCATTTTACCCTTAATAATTGGATTAGTTAGTCTTTATTTTCTTTATATTAGATACATTTAATGTTGTTTTTGAATTTTGCAGTGTATTTTAGAAAATACAAGGAAATGAGCTGAAATTGATGATAATGTAGTGTGTGGGTCATAAATGCTATATATGGAAAGTTTAAATTTATCACCTAATTTTGGAAATTATTGTAAATTGTCAAAATTCAAATCCACTTATGAGAGTTTGAATTGAGATAATGCATTTATTGAGTTATAATTGCATGGTAATAAAAATTACAAATTTTATATATGTAGGCCCATTGTTCTAGTCTGCAATCCAAGCTCACTTGAAGCCTGATCCAAGTCCACCCAGGCCAGATAAAACTGAAGATGTGATCCAAGTAAGAAACCCAAGAAAGAAGCCTAGCAAATTTGAATTCTACAGATCCAAGTGGAGCCCACTGACCCATGTGCAAAATTCTTATGATGCTTATATGGCAAAGAGATATGCGCATGAAAAAGGGGACAATCGTATGAGGTGATTAGGATTGGATTTGTTTAGAGAAAAATTAGAGACTATTATAGAGAGACTTGAGGAGAAAAACTCTCAAAATCCCATATGCGAAAATCGTTGGAAGCTAAAAAACAACGGGATATGCGCATGACACAAGTAAAATACGTATGAAGGTTTGGAGAATAAGGAGAAAATAAAGGAATGAGAAACTTTTGGAAAAATCTTCTCCAAATTCCATGTGTTACATCCTTATGGTGCTAATGATATATGCAACACGCATGACACGAAAAGCTACAAGGAAAATCGTGTAAGGCAATGGAGAGTTGGATGAGATGTGGACCAGATTCAAGGGCTAAACCAATGTATTGAAATAGGAGAAGAGAAGATCAAGATGAGCAGTGCTAAATTCAAATTTCAGGTTAGCATTTTTTTAATTCATGCATTGTAACTTTGAATCTTCAATTCAAATCCTTGTATTGTAATTTTGAATTCCTTTCCCATTAATGAAATAAATTTAAGCATAGTTATTAAGACTATTGGTTTTTCCTATTTACGAATTTTATTTATGAATGTGAATTTAATTTTAATCTTTTTTATGGATGTATGTTGAAGAGTTAATCTAATTTTTTTCAAAATTAAACATTGTGATTTTAGGAGAAATCTTTCATTCTAAGACTCTTTTTAGGGTATTTGAAATAATTAGACATCAAATTTCAAGTGAAAATTCAAGTTAACCTAAGGTTTAATTTGATTAATTTTTGTTTAATGGAACTCATTTTGTTTCTTCTAAGATTAAATTTAAAAGAAAGACATGAAATAAAATTTGTAAATTAATGTGAGTTCCATAGTCTAGGTCTTAAATTTATTTTACTTAGAGTGTGGGATATGATGCCGGCCTGAGAACTTGACTCTGTCCAATTGTAAATACTTTGCGTTTGTTCATATTTTAATTCTTTTTATTTTATTTCACTTATTCAATTCATTCAAATTATTTGAAACTAGATTAGAAATATTCTATTTGCTTCTTATTAATTGGTTTTAAGTTAAGTTGAGATGGTTTAACTTCTCTCTACCATTTTAATTAAACTTTGAATATAATAACTTTAGATCTCATATTTAATTAATTTCCAATGTTAGATGTTATGTTGGATTTTGATAAATTAAGAACAGAATTCTATGTTTTAGAATATTAGATTTCATGTTTAGATTTAATTCCCTAACTATGTTTTCTTATATCAAATTAACTTTAAATGGTGCCAATTTAATTTTTATACATATATTTTGTTGATTTCCCTTGAGTTCGACCTCGCACTAAATCGCTATACTATTTGATAAACACTGTGGTAGTTTACCCTTTAAATATTAGATTAATTAGTCTTTATTTTGTAAATATTAGATATGTTTAATATGTTTTTGAGTTTTGCAGAATATTCTGAAAATTACAAGAAATTGGTATAAAAATTGAAGAAAGTGGGTCATAATGTCAAATTTGAAAAGTTTGTAATTTTACCACCTAATTTTGGGATTCATTGTTTATTTTAATTCACATCCATTATAAGAACTTGAATTAAAATAATACCTTTTATATTCTTTTTACAAAGGTGGTTAATTTTACAAAATCTTCAATGGGTCCACTGTTCTATCCAAGTCCAATAGAAGAATGGAATGGAAAGAGAATAGATGAAAGCCAGGAAAGAAAGAAAGAAAAGGTTGTGATGGGCGATCCTTTACCCACTGTCCCATAAATGGAAAAAAGGAGAAGATTTGCTTGAACCACGTAAAGGAGATGGGAAATAAAGGAAGGTGGCTATAGCTGGCCAATCCTAGGATGGAAATAGGATTACAATACAACCTCTTTGAGGATTAACACAATGGAATAAGGATAAAATAGAATTCAAATTTGAAGAGTTCAAATTTGTACAACCTCTTTGAGGATTAACACAAAAGGATTAGGATAAAATAGAATTCAAATTTGAAGAGTTCAAATTTGAATTAGATGGTGTGCTGCCGTTAATAGGAAGTCCTACAATATTGAGAGATAATAATAGAAAAAAGAAAAAAAAGGGGTTTGTTGTGACCGAATAAGAGAATGATAGATAAGAAAATATCTTGCTGCCAGCTGGGATCCACACGTTGTTAATCCACGCATGCCAACACAGGAGAGAGAAAATCCAGGGCTAGTTGGGACGGAGGTCATTACAATAGAATGAAAATCCTGCATGCATCTTGACTAACTTGACTGGCTCACCACTGAGCTTACGGGAGGTAGAGCGGAGCAAAGAGAAGTACGGAAGAAGAGAGCGGCTATATTTCTAGGGCATTCATTTGCACCATCGGTAGGTTCGTTGACAAGCAGAGTCTCTTCCTCGGCATGCAGTGTCTTGGTCCCTGGAATCAAAGCAGCTTCTCGGGGTCGAATCTCTTGTTTGTATCAACCACTGCAGGCATCATGTTGAAACGCTCGGCCTTAACCACAGCACAGAACGAAGTGAACGCAGAATGCTGGTCTTTCTCTCCCCTTGATCTTGAAGGAGAGAATCGGTTGAAATCAAAGGGACACATTGCTTGCTTTATTTTCTCACCTCATATTTATAAATTGAGCACCTCTCCAACAATGAAAAAAGGAAACCAAGCAAGGTATTGAAGGGGCTGAATTTGGACGGCTAAAGGACAAAGAAATATATTTGATTTCTTGTAAGTCATTTATTTTATTTTTATATAATAAGTTCCAAAGAACTGTATTTTCTTATATTCTAATTTTTAAATGAAATTTATGGTAGCTTTATTAGATGTATGGTCTTCCAAATTATTTGATATGATATGATGATGGTTTTAATTTATTTTAATTCTTCTTATTAATGTTATGAAAAAGGTTATTTTAATAAATTTCAAAGAAAAGTAAATCCAATGTTAGGATCGGTGGGACTCGACTTTTCCAGTCTAAGGTTCTTTTGAAGAACAATTTATTTTAGATTTGGAAAACGCAGGTGTAAATCCCACTCAAGCCTAAGGCTTGAATTGAAAAATTCTAATTTAATGGACATCGTAATTTTTCTAATTAGAATTTTAATAAATGCTAAACTTGAATTTATATTTAATAATTTTAGATGATTTCATACTCTAGACCATAATTTTATTTTTAAATGGGATAACATGCAGCCTTAGATACTTGTATCAATTCCATTGTAAACTATGTAAATAATTCATTATTATTGTTTTATTTTATTCTTTTATTTATTCATAAAAATCCTTGAAATGATGGAACTAGGTTAGAAATATTTTATTTGTTTCTTAACTTTACATTTTAAATTAGATTGAGGTTATTTAAATTCACTCCACCATTTTAATCAAATTTATAAATCAATGGTTTGTATGATAAAATTAAATCTCATATTTTGTTAAATTCCAAAGTTAGATAATTAATTTAATATTGGATATCTAAATCTAGAATTTTGCTAAGTTAAGATTATAACTCCATGTTTTAGAAAATTTATCATGCTTAAATTCCAAAATTTTATTTTCTTAAATCACGGTAATTTAATGGTACCATTTTTATTTCCATACATATATTTTGTTGATTTCCCTTGGGTACAACCTCGCACTCATTCACTACACTATTAACTGGTTCGTGCGCTTACAAGTTAAATTTAAAACACAACACTATTTAATGGTTCGTGCGTTTGCGAGTTAAATTTAAAACACAACACTTGTCCCGTCCAGGAATGACGGAAGCATAAAGCAACTAATGTCATTGCTTTAAGCCCCCCATTTAGGAAGGTCCTAAACTTTGGGTAATTTTACCGTTGAAGAGAGGATTTGGGCGAAGAAGATGGAAATGGTTGAGGGATTTTGGGGAAAGTTGAAAGGGAGATGGGAGGATAAAAAGGAAGAGATAGAAAGAAAGAGGGAGAGACCATTTTTCTTTCACACCCCCTTTTTGTCTGTGTGCACAAGTGAGAATAGGCCGAGTGGGGCCCCTCAAATTGAGATTTATTTATTTATTTATATATTCTCCCTTCTTTTTTTTTGCTTATATATATATAAATATATAGTTATAACTCATGAAAATAGGGTCTTTAAAATCATTGAAATCCCAGGCAAAATTTAATTATGTAATCCGAAACATAACATGTTGTGTTAAGGATTTAAAATTTCGCAATTTAACCCGAAATGACGTGTCGGGTCATTACAACACTAACTCCTTTTAGAAATTTCGTCCTCGAAATTTAAAAGAGACATAAATCTCAGAGCTTTCTGATATAGATGTTTTAGATTTGTTTTTAAAGTTAAAAGTCTATAGAGAAATTTTACAAACATAAATAATAACTCCAATTGAAATCCTGAATTATATTAAATGACTAGATTCTTTTCCAAATGCATATATTGCATACCGAATATTATTGACAGTACCTGTAACAGTTTCTTCTACAGAAAAAAGTTTTTCAAAACTAAAATTGATAAAACTTTACTTATGATCAACAATGTCAAAAGAAAGATTAAGTGAATTAGCCATATTATCAATTGAAAATGATATTTTAGCAAAACTTGAATACAAAAAATTAATTAGTAATTTTGCATCGCAAAAAGTAAGGAAAATAGATTTTAGATAAATTTTTTTAGTATATATAATTAAAATTCTAATTAAATATTACTTACAATAATATGTTAAATACCAAGAAGGTCCCATCTAGAATTTTTACATTAGGCCTCATCTTGTGTCGAGACCGTCCTTGTCATGTCCAGAACGATATTGTTCTCTTTGGATAGTGGGACTTTCAACCCCATTCGCAGTTCATGGCTTCAGCACCATTCGCAGCACATGGAGCTCACACCCTCAAGGTTTTGCATTGGGATTTGCACCTGTACACATACCACAAAAGGACCTCATCCTGGTATTAAAGTGGAAAACTACAGCCGAACCCACCCGCAAGCATGATATTGTCCTCTTTGGAAACTCCACATGGTTCCAACCATGGCCATCCCCTAAGGTTTTCTTCCTAGTACTTGGTCTCATGCTCCGACCAGGCGACACATGCCTACAAGGCCTCATCTTTAGAAAAGGAAGAGTGTTACTTATATCCCAAGATCCGGACAGTCTCCCAGGTGATGTGGGACAACATTCTAGCGCATAGTAGTGAAATTTTCTTTCCTCTTCCACGCCCAATAGAGTTCCCCCCCTCCTTCCATTGGCGATTTATCTCTCTGTTACGCATGATACTTGGAGTTCCCTCCCTCCATCACAAGGTGCAGGTCATCACAATCCCCTCACTTGGGACTAAAGTCGTCCTTGGCTCTAATACCATTTGTAACAATCCTGCCCCGCTCAGCTCGATATTGTTTTCTTTGGATAGTGGGACTTTCAACCACATTCATAGTCCATGGCTTCAGCCCATTCGCAACACATCGATCCCACACCCTCAAGGTTTTGCATTGGGATATGCGCCCATGCAAACACCCCAAAAGGCATCATCATGTTATTAGAGTGCACAACTACGACTAAACCCACCCACAAGCATGATATTATCCTCTTTAGAAGCTCCACAGTCATCCCTTATGGTTTTGTTCCTAGTACATGGCCCTCGGGGGTCGACCCTGAAACACACGCCTAGGATGCTTCATGTTGAGAGAAGGAAAAATGTTATTTATATCTTAAGATCCAGACAACCTCCTAGGCAATGTTGGACAACATTCTAACACCTCATTGGCGAAATTTTCTCTCAAAATCCACTCCAATGTTGTTCTCCCCTCTTTCCACTAGAGATTTCTCTATCTCTCTCCCATGAACGACGCTTGGAGTTTCCCCTCTCCTCCACAAAGTGTGGGCCATCACAATCCCCTGACCTTGGACTAGAACCATCCTCGGCTCTTATACCATCTGTAACGACCCTGCCCCGCCAAGCACGATATTGTCCTTTTTGTGTAGTGAGACTTTCAACCCCATTCGTAGCACATGGATCCCACACCGCCAAGGTTTTGCATTAGGATGTGCGTCCATACACACACCCCAAAAGGCCTCATGTATGATATTGTCCTCTTTGGGAAGCTCCACATGTCTCCAACGATGGCCAACCCTCAAGGTTTTGATCCTAGTACGTCGCCCTCGGGCTCTGACCCGGCAACACACGCCTAAAAGGCCTCGTGCTGAGAGAAGGAAAATTGTTACTTATATCCCAAGATCCAAACAGCCTCTCAGGTGATGTGGGAGAATATTCTAGCACCTCATTAGCGAAATTTTCTCTCCTCATCCATGCCCAGTGGAGTTCTCCCCCTTTTTCCACTAGTGATTTCTCTCTCTCTGTCACTCACAATTCATGGAGTTCCCAATACCCCCACCCCCACCCAACCCACCTCCTCCACAAGGTGTGGGCCATCACAATCCCCCCACCTAGAGTCGTCCTCGGTTGTGATACCATCTGTAACGACGCTGACCCGCCTAGCACAATATTGTCCTCTTTGGGTAGTGGGACTTTTAACCCCATTCGTAGTTCATGGCTTTACCCCCATTCCCATTATATGGAGCCCACACCCTCAATGTTTGCATTGAGATGTGCGCTCACACACCCCCAAAGGCATCGTCCTGGTATTAGAGTGCACAACTATGACTAAACCACCCATAGGCATGATATTGTCCTCTTTAGGAGCTCCACATAGCGCCAACCAAGACCATCCCTCAAGGTTTTGATCCTAGTATGTGGCCCTCGGACTCTGTCCCTACAACATACCCCTATGAAGCCTCACACTATGAGAATGAAGAGTGTTACTTATATTCCAAGATCTGGACAGCCTCCTAGACATTGCGGGACAAAAATTTTAACGCTCAGTGGTGAAATTTTCAATCTTCATCCATGTCTAGTGGAGTTCTACCCTCCTTCCACTCGCGATTTCTCTCTCTCTGCCACGCATAACGCTTGTACTTTGCCCCCCTCCTCCATAAGGTGTTAGCCACACAACTCAATATTGTTAATTTGTTGATAATCACTGATGTTTAGTTGAGCTATATAATATAAATAATTAAAATTTAAACTTTGACATAAATAAAATTATTAAAAAAATCTATAAAAAATAAAAATATCTCAAGGGATAATATTATACAATTGTCTATAGGTTTCATCCTATAATTATAAGTTAAAATGAAGTCTCACCAATAAATATGAGCTGAAAAATAAATAAAATTTTACATATAAAAATATTTTATCAAAAAATTCAGTCAATTTTTTTAAAATTTCAGCCAAAATTACAGCTAGAAATTTCACTCAAAATTTTAATTTAAAGAATTATGCCAAAAAAATTTAAAATTTTAGTTTTATTCAAAATTTTAGGTAACATTTTTTGAAATTTCAATTTAAAAATCCAACCAAAACTTTAGCTAAAAAACTAAGTCAATATGATTTTTTGAAAATTTTAGTTTTAAAAATTTTGAAATTTCAATTATAATTTCAGCTAAAAATATTAGGCAAAATTTCAATTGAAATTTTAGCCGAGATTTTAGCTGAAACTTTCAATAAAAAATTTCATCCAAATTTTTGAAATTTTAACTCGAAATTACTGTAAAAAGCTTCTAGAAATTTTAACCTCTTATTAATTATTATTTTTGTTACTTTTCTTTCTGACAAGTTAGAGAATCTAAATATAGTTTATTTAGATTATAACTATTGTAAATACGGTTAATCTTGAAATTATTAGAGTTGACTTTCCCAATTAGCATCTTAATTGTGGGATTTTATTTGTGTAATTAGTGTTATCTTCCCTTTTCATTCATTTATTCCTTTTGTGTATTCATTTTCCTTTTCTGTCTCTTATATTTATGATTCTCTATAAATACATCATTCACAAGTCTCTCCTCATTTGAAAAAAAACACACCAAATTTTCTATGTTTTTTCACATGGTACTGGAGACAGGTTAATTTTTTCCCTCCTTTTTTTCTTTTCTACCCAGAGAAACAGACGGACTTTCTTTCCAATCTGGGTTGCCGTTTTGAACAGTAACTCTTCTCTCTGGATCTCTCCGTCCTCTCCCCTGCATCGATTGTCTCACCGGACCATCACCGCCTCAGACCGATCCTGGTCGCTTGCCTGTTGGTTTCTTTGTCTGCCTGCTCAAACTGAGATTTGGATTGCCCCTCTTTCAGTCTCTCTCACCTGGGGCCCCCTTTATCTCAACAAGTGACCATTCCTTCATTTTGATCGATGGACGATCCTTACTGTGTTTCTACTCTCCGCTCTGCATATAATCATTCTCAGGCTTGACAGATTGCCATTCTCTCAAGCGCTTTGTCTGGCTAGGAAGCAGCTTTTGAGTCTATTTTTTTTATCAGGTCCTTTTCTCAATTTCAGCAATTCATATAGAGGACGCACAAGTGGTTGCCCCTGTATTCGCCTCCCAGCTTCACCTCTTTCTCTCGCCGGTGCATCTGTTGTTTCTCATACCGAGGCCTTATCTTTGCAGCTATTGTGGACTTTGATCTCCACTTGTCTCCTTCACCGGCCTAATTGCTTCTGGCTACTGTATGCACAAACATTTTGCAATTCACAAACTATAGTGTGCACATATTCGCAAACAGTTAGTGTGCACACAGTTCACAACCGGTCCGCAATCAGTTCGTGGTTCTTTTGTTTCCCCTTCTATGGCTGACAAACGTCCTGTTTTCACCTATTTGTCTGACGTGCAAGTATCCAACAATGATCCTCCTTCTATTCCTTACTCAGGTAGGATCAGTTCTACTGCTTATCTCCCAGGTACTGCCCTAACAGTTCCTTTTCATTCCGTCTAGAATATTGATACGGTTGCTAGTAATCATATGTGTTCTGCTTTATCCTTGTTTTCTTCCTATAAAACTTGTTCTACCCCATCCTCTGGTTAACTTTCGGATGGCTCACATGTATCTATCAGACACATTGGGATTGTTCATCTTTCTTCTTCCATTGTACTTGAGCATGTTATCATTATCCCGTCATTCAAATTTAATCTATTGTCTGTGAGTCAACTTACCACATCCAATACTTGTTAGTGACTTTTTCTTCCACCTTTTATCTTTTTTCATGACCCGTCAACAAGGAAGACGATTGGATAGTGTAACAATCATGAAATGACAGTTATCCCACCTCCCTCCCTTTATCTTTGACATTTGCAACTTGGTCATTTGAATCATCGCATTATGCACAATTTAGCTGATGATGTTCCCTTTATTTTATATTCAAAAAATATAATTTGTAAAATTTGTCCTCAAACTAAACAAACACATGTACCCTTTTCTTCTAGTTCTATCACAAGTGGTAGACCATTTGCCTTAATTCAATATGATATATGTGGCCCTTTTTTCTCAACCATCTTTAAATCGTCCTCGTTTTTCTTTTTAATCTTTGTTGATGATTTCACCAGATGCACATGGCTTTACCTTATGCATTTCAATCTGAAACCAAATCCATTCTCGAATCATTGTTTGACATGGTTCAGACTCAGTTTCATTCTCACTTTTACTTTCTATCCGATTCTGAGTTAACAAGTACGCCTTACCCGCTCCATCATTATCTTTCTACTTCTAACTTCTCTATTGCATATATAGTGCTTTTCTTTCCACTATTTGTTCCACAAATGAGTCCCGTACCTTCTCCCAAGTTATTCATCTCCACACTGAAAGGGGGTTATGGAGAACGAAATTGTAGCCCTTGAGCCCTTGAGAAGAATAACACTTGGGGGGTCACTTCTCTGCTTCCCAATAAGAAACCCATTGGTTGTAAATGGGTGTACAAAATCAAGAGTGAGTCGGAAAGGTTCCATTGAACGTTATAAGGCTCGCTTGGTTATGAAAGGATTCAATCAAGTTGAAGGGCTAGATTATCGTGACATTTTTGCTCCCATTGCTAAACTGGTAATAGTTTGTGCTCTTCTTTCTATTGCCTCTGTCAAGTAATGGCATCTTCATCAACTTGATGTTAACAACGCCTTATTAGAAGGTGATCTTGATGAAAAAGTCTATATGATGCTTCCGCATGGATTTGCACGACAGGAGGAGCAAGTTCTCTATAAATACATCATTCACAGGTCTCTCCTCATTTGAGGAAGACACACCAAATTTTCTATATTATTTCACATAAATAAGATGAATTAGGACTTTTGTTAATTAGAAAGCTATTTTCATTATGTTTTAAAGTCATTAAATAAGAATGCATGTAGAGTGATTGATTTATAAGGAAAGTCTGAAATATTTTGGTTCTTTCTTCTTTAAATCTTCGAGTTCTAGAAAAAGATGACCCTCTTCTTTGTCTCGGTTAGTTCAGCTATATTAGTTGGGAGTTAGAGCCACGATTAACCTTATTCAATTACAAATCTTAAAATCAAGTTAGATAGATAAAAAAAAATGCTTAGTTGGCTAGCCTGGATTCACACAAATGCCGAAGGAAAAAAAAAAATTTATATACAATGTCATTTGTTCTTTAATAAGGAGATTATTGATGTTATCCTTAATAAAAGATCAAAAGATAAATCACTTTCTCTTTGATTCAATGCCCAACTTCATATCAAAGACTTTATCCATTGGCACGGGTATATTGGACAGTTTTTTTTTAACTTTATAGAGATTCTTCGATAAAAGAAAGTAAAGTTGGTGGCTTATAAAATTAATCGAAGTGCTTTGGTTTATAGAATCAAATGCAACTCATTTGAACATTGGCAAGAGAAAAGTCCACACAGATTACATTTTCTTGTCAATTCACCATGTGTAAGAATACACATGAGAAAGCTATTGCTTGTCCTCTTACTATAACTTGATGGATATTGAGTCCCAACAAGTCTCTAACTTCATAGGTGACCTGCACTTTCTCATTCAAAATCAGACCTCGCAACCCATTTAGGCTTTTAACAAGGCCATCCATTCATTAACTTAAATCAAAAAATAACTGCAGGGTTTCAGTTTAAATATTAGTCTACGACTAGATTCTATGATTCTGACAACCCAGTGTTGAGGATATTCTACCGCTAAGGTCGGATTTAATATCTACTTAAATCATCAATGTGAAATTATGGTTTTAGACTCTAGATTTTCGAATCTACATCAAGGATTTTGAAATGAAACACCAGATATCCAAATCTCACTCTCACTCACTCTGAAATGAAGAGGTAGTTCTAATTTTAACAGAATAAATTTACCAAAAAAATTAGGTGTTCTAAGAATTCAATTCAAATGAGAAATTAGAAATTCAAGTATTAAGTTCTAATGCATATAATTAAACTGAATCAAATGCAATTAAATCATTAGTGCACATGAATTCTAATCTAGTTTGAATTCGGATTGAAAATCGAAGAACCCATTAATGAATCATTTGAATATAGAACAAGAATTTAATCAGGTAATTGAAAGATGCACAATATGAACATATTAAATTAACCATGCAAACATTCAACACATAAATTAAAATTTAATTCAAATACAAATTCAATAAGACCCAAAAGAAACTCAATTAAGACTCACCAACACATTCGAGAGGCCCACAAGAAATCTTTGCTCAAAATTTCATTCAAGTTCAATTGTTCTATACAATGTTCTAGCTAAACACTGAATTTGTAGACCTTGTATGACTGAAAATAAAAAATAAAAAAAAAATAAAAATAACAACTCAATCCTATTTATTATCAGGTATATCGGTCGATACATATGTATCGATATGTATGGGTTTTAGTACTCGATACATATCGGCCGATACGATATGTATTGGCCGTACATATTTATTATCGAGCATCTCGGCCGATATTTCGACCATCATATCGGCCTGAATATCGGCCGATATGCTTTAATATCGATCCAAATATTTTTTTTTTTAAAAGTAAAAAGAAAAAACAACATTGTTTTCAAAAAATATTATTCCAAAAAAAAATGGTCGATATTTCAAAAAAATCACTTAATTTTTTTTCAAAAAGAAAAAATAATATTATACTTTCGATATGAGCCGATATTTTGATTTAAAAAAATTACCGATATTTCTATTGAAAAAAAAAATGCCAATATTTCGATTAATGAAAATTACCTCTGAACTTTAACTCTTCTAAAAAAATTCCTCGACTAAGGACTCTACACGCCCCCTCTCACTTCCAATCATCCAACTAAAAGATTTCATTCTTAAATGATTTTATCACATTGGAATGACATTTATCAAAACAAATTACTTTATCTGTCCATTTACGTTTATCTGTATTACCTTATCTAAAAACACACATGCATTGACATTGTCTTTCTAACCTCAATAATTAACACAACTAAGATGCCTGCATTTACTTAGTTGTCATACCTTAAGTGTTAGGACCGTGGGCTTACATTAAGAAGTAGACATTAATAAAATTTACCGTTACAAAAATTACCTTATCTAAGAATTAACGTTGACCTTGACATTAAAAATTACCTTATCTAAGCACCCAATTTACATGCCAAATCTCAGCAGCAAATTTGGCGATTTTGTAGAGATGGAGTTGAATTCAAAATAAAAGGAAATAAACAAGAAATCAGCCAGCATTTGAAGAGGGTCGCGTCCCACATGATGTGCTGGTTATCGGTTTTATTAATTAATTTTTAAAATTTTATAACTTAAAAAACACTCATTAATTAAGTCAGTAAATTATAAAAAAAATTCTACAATTTTTTTCTTATTTTCTGATTTTTTTTTGTAATTTTTCATCAATTTATTAATAATTTTGGAAATTCTCAATGTCATAACTTCAAAATTACATTTGACCATGTAAATGACCGATATTTAATGAAAAAATTACATAGTCAATAAGCTCATAAATTTCTGCATTTTCTATAATTTTTTTGAAAAAAAAATATATAAAAATAAATCGGATTAGAGAGAATGATATCGGTCGATATCTCAGCGGGTATCCGAGATATCGGCCGATTTGACCGATAACATCCAAAAATGATATTTAAACCCCTGTTTGTGCCTGCCCGAATTGGGCTTGACTTCTTCTAAATCTGTTCGATAGATCTATGCAGTAAAAGCAGCCCCTGAATCAATTTAATTACAGATTTTAGGTGCCCCAAAACCACCTTAATCTGCTGTATAATCTTGGTCAATCCTGGGTTAAAAATCCCAGCCACTAGGGCTGAAACTTGGGTCGGGTTTTAACCCAAATTAAATTGAAATGTATGAATGATGAGGTACCTATATACTAATGTAATGACAAACTATACTGTAATGATATATGTCACGCCCCGACCCGACCGGTGGGCCCGGAACGCGACTTTTTTTTTTTTTTGAAAGATAAGTAACTAAACCACAAGCATTCTTGCTGGGCCGGATCAACAGTTAAGCCCAGCGGTTACACATTAGTCCGTTAAGTGATCTCAAACATGTACCATATGTCTGCCTCCAAAAGCCAAGACATAAACAACAACAACACATAACATAATCAAAATCAAACATCATTGATTAATCAATCCTAACATTGTCTCAAATGGCAACATAGCCGATTACAACATAAATTAAGTACCACATCCGGTACTTAATACAAAAACAACGGTTCCAAGAACCAACAGAAAGATCAGGGCATTCCCCTCCGGGGGAATCCCAAGGCACTGCTTCAACTTAAACGCCCTAAGCCTGAAAGAGAGGGTCCTCCTCCTCGGGTTCATTGCCTGAAAGGTGAGTGGTGTGAGCTAACTAGCCCAGTGAAAGATAATTAACAATGCACATTAAGTAAATAGTAAAACAGGTTAGCAACAGTTTAATATCACATGCTTGATAACAGTAAGCATAATTTCAAATAAGATAATAACATCATCAGACTATCAATCACTGCCATTATCCACCGTAACGCCTGCCGACTACACTGAGACCAGTATTAAGTCCCGACACGGTCAAAATACATCCTTGCAAGTACATCTCCGGCTCTTAAACTTAGCCGATACTGACACCCTCAAGTCAGCAACTGACGACATCATGGTCCGCCCATGGTCCAGTAGACATAAACCATCTCTTATATGGCCGATATTGGTTCAATAGCCCAAGTACGTGGAAGCAGTCTTTCATACACATACGGTCAACACCGTAATACCATAATCATCACAGCACTCTTACCATAGTGCATCATGTATAGGCATATGAGTGGGTTCATCAAAACCGAAACCACTCATTGCTCAATATAACACCTGTTTACAAAATCTGCAGAGTTAAGTTCCCTCACCGATTTGTGTGGTTTACGCGGTCTCTGTCAAACAACATACAAGTGCTCAATCAATATACATAACAAATACATACACATACATAGTATTTGAAAATCACACGTTTTCCCACAAAATATCAAGGGTTAATGGAAATGAGTCTCCTACTTGGTTTCTATCCTTTTTAAATTATCCACAAGATAATAATATAATAAACATAAGGGGCTCAGTCCAAAACTCATATTGTCTTCTGGGCATTGACCAGATTGACTTATTGAATGAGGTCTAGATCCTCGGGTCACTTCTCGGTTGTCTTCTGGATATGGACCAGAGCTGACATTTTGAGTAAGCCTCGAGGTCACTCAGTGCCCGACTATAGTGTCGGCCTGAAAGTGAATCACTCAGTTCCCGACTAGTGTCGGACTGAAAGCGTATACAATAATATTTACACTATAAATAATAAGAGGAAAATGGGTTAGTACAATTTTAATTAACAAGGGGGTATAAATCACAACAATTAATAAAACACATCAATAATCAAAATTAAAACAGTACTTTAAACAATAATTTATCATTTTCAAAACTGTGTTTCTCAGAACATCACTTCGGAACTTGGGTAGTGGCTTCGGATCATCCGAACCACTCAAAACTGGGTTACTGGCCTCGGATCTTGAGGCCTGACTTCGGATCGTCCGAAGACTGGGTTTCGGATCTTCCGAAGTCCGTCCGAAACAGAAAAACAGAAAACAATGTCTATAAGGCTCGGAACGTCCGAATACTGGGTTCGGAACGTCCGAGAGGGTCGGTCCTTCCGAAAGGCTTGCCTCGGGCGTTCTGGGCTTCGGGTGAGCTCGGAACGTCCGAAGGCTGACGATCCTTCCGAGCTCGGCTCAGTGCGTCCGAGAGAGGTTGGACTCGCCTCGGGCGGTCTGGGCTTCGGGTTGAAGCTCGGAACGTCCGAGGGTCACGGCTCGGACAGTCCGAGGGTTCGGACCTTCCGAAGAACGGCTCTCGGACCTTCCGAGAGTCGTCTTCCTCAACTGTCTGCACCAGCAGACAGTGACGCGGAAACAGGGTGAAATACGATTCCAAGAAGGGAGGGCTTCCCGGATTCGTTTTTCACATCCGTCCGGTCAGATGGACTCCTCTGGGAGTCCTCTTCCTATAGGGATTGGTTTGGAGCTCAAAAGCTTAAAGGGCCATCCGATTTTAAGGGTAGATCATCACGGGTACATGAAACCCATGGTTTTTCTTAGTTTTTAAAACTGGTTTTTCTCCATCAAAACAGGGTCAATTTTTTATTTTCTTGATTCTAAATCGGTTAGAATTTCAAAAGGAATACAATGGGTACCTTGGTTTCGATTCCTGAGTTGAAATTCTGAGTTTTGAAAATTTTTCCTTAAGCTTACTGTTACTGAAAAACAGAAGCAGCAGGGTCTCGGCCGGGTTTAAAACAGAGAGCAGAGGGAGAGAAGAAATGCTGGGAATTCAAACCGAGGAAAGGGCCTGAATTTATAGGATTTCCAGCAGGAAAATCGGCTGAAACCAATGGGACAGGACGGTAGGTGATCATCACCGCCGAGTGGCCAGTGCACGCTGCATGGCGTGTGCAGGCTGCTATGGTTTTGCAGATCAGTCCCTCACATCTTTCAATTTTGCAGAAAGGCCTTATTTTAATTTTGATTTTGATTTTTAAAACTAAAAGTACTAATTTAAGACCTCAAAACTTTGATCCAACCTTACAGATGGGTTAGGTTTTGAAAACTTTAGTCACCATAAAATTTTCGGATTTTATCTCTTACTAAAAACCCTTGATTTAAATAAAAATCACATTTTACCCATAATTGCTTAATTAAACTAATGTAAAAATAACTAATTTGTAAATCTTGTTTTGAAGTGAAATGAAATATCTAGTTCACTCTTAAAATGATCTAACACCCGGTACCGTTTTC